>JAPPVO010000029.1:83762763-83797424 GCA_030407325.1 Camellia japonica
CCAACCCCTTGCAATGGGAGAGAAGGGCTCTTTATATAGGCAATGGACTAAGCTCCAAGCTTCTCCAAGAAGCTAAAGCAAAGGGGAAAAGGGTGCAAGGCTTATTTGAGAAGCTTGGACAGCTGGTAGGCTTCTTGAGGAAGCCAAGACAAGGGGTCAAGGCTTCCTCAAGAAGCCTTGAGCAAAGGGTGCACCAAAAAGGGCCAAAAGGTGGTTAAAGGGATAAGTGATAGCTGCGGGTCTCAAATGGCTGAGATCCCTTCAACAAAGTTAAAGAGGGGCTCAAAATAAGACACTTTGTAGTTTACGACCAAGTCCAACACAGCCCACAAGTACGCCTAAAATACCGTGCAAAACAGGCCTAAAAAGAGGTAAAGAGACAAGTGACAGATGGAGATGTCAAACAGTAAAAGGTCCTTAATCAAACATGAAAAGGACCTCAAAATATGACTATCTCAAGTTCGGGTCGGGGCCCAAAAATGCAAGATGAGGGTTCGGGAGCCGAAACACGCAGTTCGGGGCCCTGAAAGTGGGCTGCTAGGCACCGGAAGTGGTGTCCGACCACGAAGTTGGTCTCTCGGACCACAGTGTCCCTCGAAAGGGAGGAAATAAGATGCATGCCAAAAATCGGGGCAAACGGGGGTGGTTAGACGATCCCGAACCGAGGCATACGGCTTGACGGCTCCGAAAACCGGGAACCGGGCTCCGAAATGGGAAAAATGGCCTGCGACCACAAACATAGCCTACGGCCACTGAGAGATGATCTACTAGACCTCTCCCTCCCCTCAGGAAGAGAAAACAGAGAAAACGGAGCCTGGTTCGCGAACCGAGGCAAAGCACAAAAGAGTCCGGAAGTCCGGAGGCAAGGCTCGCAGCCGAGACTCCGCAACCTCAGAACAAGCACAATATGCAACATCACCAAGCGCTCAATCGGTGACGTCTGAGTCTTAAGGTCGGTCAAAAATGGGGTGTCTACAGGGTGGTGTGAACACCGAGATGCACCCAGATGTTTTTAACCGAGAGGGGTGGTGTGAACACTAAGATGCACACGAATATTTTTAACCGAGAGGGGTGGTGCGAACACCGGGACGCACTCGAATGTTTTTAACCGAGAGGGGTGGTGTGAACACCGGGACACACTCGAATGTTTTTAACCAAGAGGGGTGGTGTGAACATCGGGACGCATCCGAATGTTTGTAACCGAGTGGGGTGGTGTGAATACCGGAATGCACCCGAATGTTTTTAACCGGAATGGGGTGGTGTGAACATTGGGACGCACCCGAATGTTTTTAACCAAAGGGGTTGGTGTGAACACCGGGTCGCACTCGAATGTTTTTAACCAAAGGGGTTGGTGTGAACACCGGGTCGCACCCGAATGTTTTTAACCGAAGGGGTTGGTGTGAACACCGGGACACACCCGAATGTTTTTAACCAAAGGGGTTGGTGTGAACACCGGGACACACCCAAACGTTTTTAACCGAAAGGGTGGTGTGAACACCGGGACGCACCCGAATGTTTTAACCAAAGGGGGTGGTGTGAACACCAAGATGCACCTGAATGTTTTTAACCGAGGGGGTTGGTGTGAACACCGGAACGCACCAGAATGTTTTTTACCGAAGGGGTCGGTATGAACACCGGGACGCACCGGAATGATTTTAACCGCGGGGGTTGGTATGAACATTGGGACGCAGCCAAATGTTTTTAACCGAGGGGGTAGTGTGAACACCGGGACGCACCCGAATGTTTTTAACCGAGATAAACAATCCTCACGTGTCGCACGCTAGAGGAGGAAAAGTGGAAGGATGCGACTCGAAGGGCATGAATGACTTTACCTAGAACTCCTTTGAATAAACTATACATACAATATCGTACATGTATAGGAAAGAGACTTAACAAGTGCGACAGTACAAATGCACGTTCTATGCAAGACAAACAATCGAAATACAATGTTAATGGCATGTTCTATGCGAGAAACAAAAGTAGAAACGTATTCTATGTATGATTGATAACGGGAGCATATTCTATACGTAAAAGCGGATATAGATTCCATGCATGATTCAAGAGCGAATGCAAGACGCGCATCTAATTCCCGTGAGCTGCCCACCTTACAACAACACATGTGAAATGCATATTCTATGCCACAAAGTGAAGTACATGTTTCATGCATCAACGAATGAGAAATGCATGTTCTATGTAAGATACCAAAGCATGATTTGACGATACCAAAGCATGATTTGACGAAAACAAACTCAGTAGCAACTTTTGATTCACCTCTCGGAAAAGTTACAATATATTTAAAAGGATACACCTCGTTCATGTTGATAAGTGACGAACATCGCGCACTAAAAACACAGTTTTGAGCTTTCGTAGAGACATTCTAAACTCAACAGTGAACTACACCTACACTTCTTGGGAACCAAAGATACGAAACATCATCAAGAACCCAAAGAAAGCTGCCGGCCACAAGGGAAGGCCACCGGCCAAGTGCTGACCATTGGTGGGCCTTGCGCCACATTGATGAGCCTTACCGGCCATCCATGGCAAATCGAGGGTTCTTTGGTCATTTCGGTTTGGGTCTTTAAATATGAGCCACTAGGGCTCATTTCCTCACTCACCCAAGTCTGAAATCTTCCTCCCTCTCTCTCTAGACACTCCTTCTCTCTAAATTTGCGCTTTCTACGCATTTTTCAACACCCCACGCGAAGTTGATTCACTAAAATCTCTTTATTTCCTTCACTTTGAACCGATTGGAACTTGATTTTGGTGCTTCCTTCCTCATTTCCACCATTTTAGGCTTATTTCCCTCGAGTTTCTCTCAAGTTTTGTGCACTTTTCCCGACTTTGACTTTTTCTCTATTTTATCTTTCCTAGGGTTTGACGTTTTCCAAGTTTACCCTTTTTCTTCATTTTGCTTCACTTTTCACCCACTTCGCACCTATTTCTAGATGGCGGACGAGATTCCTCTCCTTCCAAGATTCCCCCCAGTAGTTCCACCTGTGCCGGAGGTAGAGGAGCTGATAGCTGACCTTGAGGCCGACCTAGAGGCAAAGTTCGAACCCAAGGCCGAGCCAGAGCCGGAACTGCTACCACTGAGGGTACGACCTTTTTATCCAGCGAGATATCACCCCTCAGACACACATATTGCCCACCTCCGGAGGCATCAAACACTTCACCGAGTTTGCTCGCGGCGCACCGGAGGACCTCCTACTGAAGAAGCCAGATTCTCACTTGTCAACTATTGCCGTCGAGGTATGAACTTTATTTTTATGCATTTCTGCCTTTAGTTACTTGCATTTCCTCCACTGCCTTATATTTGACTACATTTCATACACTGCCTTGTATCTAATTGTATTTCATGCACTGCCTTATATCTGACTGCATCTCATGCACTGCCTTATATCTGACTGCATTTCATACACTGCCTCATTTCTATTGCATTTGTCTTCTGCCATAAGGCGAGTCTCGCGCCTTTAGAGGCTACGGTGCTACGACCGCTTGAGACTGGTATGACGAGCTCCCAGTTGGAGTTCCAGACATCATTGACGAGGCAGGCGTCAGCCTCTTCTGCTCTAGGATGACTTGGGTCACCACAAGTCATTCCCTACTAGGAGCACTGGTGAAGAGATGGTGGGATACCACCAACTCCTTCCACTTTTCCATTGCAGGGGACATGACGATGACTCCTTACGACTTTGTCATGATCACCGGCTTAGACGTAGGGAACAATCTGATCCCTATCGATACAGATATGAAGGAATGGAAGGCAGCCTGATTCGAGCTGCTGGGGTACACCCACCCATATACTGGATAGGGATGGTCAGTTATACTTGGTTCGCTGAGCAATTCAGAGGGACCGAGCACGAGACGATAGAGGAGATCGAGCAGTACGCCAGGGGCTTCCTGATGTTCGTCTTTGGTACCACCTTATTTTCAAACAAGTGGAATACCGTAGGCCTACATTTGCTGAGTGCCCTGGTGACCTTTCCTCGAGTTCGTTTCTACGACTGGGGCGGAGCTGGCCTCACCATGCTGTACGGATGCGGGAAGACTTGATCGGAGGCTACTGGCTGGCCCGGGAGGTACACATCTCAGTTCCCTCTTTGCACTTTGTACTTTCTTCACAATTTCTACTTTATATCTATTTCAACACATGCTTTCTGCTTCGTATTTTTGTATCTGCTCAAACACTGTTCATACACTGTGCTTTCTGTTTTGCAATTTTTGCATTTGCTCAATACTATACTGATCATATACCGCTGCATTTTCCCTGTAGCTATGGATATACGCATACTTTTCGACTCTCGCCCCGAAGCCTGTAGAGGAGCTTCCGTTGACAGTCCCCTATTCGCGGATATATGATGGTCAGCTTCGCCGTAGGACCCGTGAGCTTTTCACATTTTTCAGGCAGTACTTCGACACAATATCTGCCCATAAGGTAATCCGAAACACAGTCATTTTTGTTTTAACACTATTTTGATTCACATTTGGCAACTGACAGCAACTAATAATCTGTACAGCTTCTGTTTGCAGATCACGTGGCAGCCGTGGGCTACAATGCCGGGGGGGTCCGGGACTAGTATGCCAGGGCCTGGGCCATCTTCCGCTACCGCATTCTACTCGAGGGCCCAGTCTGCCAGGCCTGGTTCTTGGGCGAGTGCTTCGTGCGCCATATTATGGGCCTACCCGACCTGATTATCCCAATAGCTCCACCAGAGTCCATGCGGTCCACAGAGAGCCTATCTGTTGAGGAGGTCATCCAGTTCATGGTGGGCCTTGACACTGACTTCTTCCGAGCAGAGGACGACTATGCAGTTTTCATCCAGACACAGTTGATGCCACCCCTGACCGGTGTTCATGGAGCTGAGGAGACGAGAGCTCCTGCCGCGACAGCGAGGCGTAGAGTGACCCAGGTGAGCAGGGCTCATGGCAGAGGGGCTTCCCGAGCGGGGCAGAGAGCTGATTGGCCGAAGCTTCCTACCACGCTAACTTGTTGGCAACACACCGGGGACACCTACTAAGTCTCAATTGAGCCTGCAGCAGCTGGTCATAAGCTTGTCGGGGTCCGAGGCCCGACTCCGATACGAACCACACTTTAGCACTTGTACTCCACATTTCCTTTCAGACATATTCATTTCCAAATACTGATAATTCAAATACATTTGCAAGCACCGATCGAGTACACAGGAGGTGCCCTCGAGCTGATAGCCTCCCTGATAGAGATGGTACAGAGGAGGGAGACACTGCTCGGCCTCCACGGTATCCCGGTAACTTCCTCAGCTTGCACTTCAGGCATCAAATTTCCACTGACACACTGACATTGACATTTCAACTAAAAACTCCCCAAACTGCACTAACACATTATAATTACACACCCTATTCACACAATGCATCCACACACTGTATTCATATGTTGTATTCATACGCTGTATCCATATGTTGTATTCATACGCTGTATCTAATTTCTACATACACTTATTCTGCACATTCTGCTTGCATCTGATACACATACTGATATGTGACAACTGTCCTTTCATATTCCACCCATACCGATGGCACCAGCGGTAGCTACGGTACTCGCACTAACAGGACCTCCTCAGGCAGCAAGGAGAAGAGAGAGAGAGAGAGAGAGGCTCCGGCGTGCGGCCAAGGTAGAGCCAGGGGCACCCGAGCCGAGAGCGGCCCTTCAGAGCCCATTCTGAGTGATGATGATGCTAAGACGAGCGACTCTGAGAAGGCAGCGAGTCAGGATTCAGAGTCATCTGAGAGTGGAGGTGATGACGCTGGCTCAGGTTCCGGTAGTGGAGACGATGTCGAGGCGAGCTCTGGAGCAAAGAGTGGAAATGGCACCAGCTTAGACTCTGGTTTAGAGGGAGATGCAAATAGTGGCACTGACGAAGACAGTGCCCCAGAGTCCTCTCCTCCGAGGAAGAGGACGAAAAGGGCCTCTCAAGCCTGAGGCGACCAGTGCTAATTTTTGTATTTTTGCTTAGTTTCTTTTTGTTTATAGTTTTAGCACATGTACAGCTCCAGACAAGTTTTATTTGCTTTAAAAACTTATACTGCACTTTTGTAAAAACAACCATGATCAAAATAAAAATTAGTTTTTTGTTTTTTTAAAAAAGTGTTGCATTTTGCATCATGAGCACCACTTAGCATGGAAATGAGATTGAATTTGATAATGAACATTGAACATTGTATTGGCACAACATTCTTAATTGGGTAATGAACCGACCAACAACAAAAAAGTACAATACAACATACAAACTCAATAAACAACACAATAACTTGATAAACAAAATGACAACAACTCGATAAGCAGAACAACATACAACTCGATAAACAAAACAACGAAACAAATAACAAACTTGCTAAAACTGAAAGGACACAAAGCAAGACCTTAAAACATGGACTAAAAGCAGAACAAAACACATGCTTCTAACGCTGTCTTATCTTCTACAAAAGATTGAACTTCGTAGCTTCTTCATTTCAGCTGCAAATTCTTCACAAATGGAGCCGTTTTTCGCCGAAAAACTCTCGAATTGGATTGCAACTTTATATGGCTCAAAAAAGATGAATTTCTAGGGTTTCGACATAAATGCACTCCTCCCGATGAGCCGTTCTCTGCTTTGTTTTCCATTCCTTCATGACGCGACTAGATGTTGGAACCCAATCACACACATCTTTAGCTTCGGGGGACAAGAGATATGCCCGACAATCGAAGAATTTTAAGCACTAATGGAATCCCAACGCGATAAGCAAATCATGCCTCAGCCCCGTTTTGGTCACATTCAAGCTTTGGGAAAGATGTGTGGGCTTACTCTACACGAGGCCCGATCCTTGGTTCACAACGGAGAGCTAGACATTCCCAGTTTAATTCATCATTTTTCTGACATCGGCGACCAAGGTAATCTTCTTTGGCGGGGTTTTCGGCAACACGCCCTTTGTTTGTGTATGCTAGCACATTTCCTCCTTGCCCCTAGTTTCGACGGGTCTAGCATTCGATTGGTCGAAGTAACCCAAGGTTTGAAAGAGGGCAAGAGTTGCACTGGCTTAGTGATGGTTAAGACTTTGATGGGCTTAGACGCCTTTCATCTGCGAGAGACCACCAAATTATTTGGGGAAATCCACTACTTCTTTAGGTAATGTTTCCTACCCTTTCTAATATGTGTTTCTCACATCACTTAGCATTCATGCTCTGTTTTTCTCTCAAAGCCCTTTCCTCACTCTTCTCTCAATACAGATCTCTCTATTTTTTAATCTCTCTTTTCTTTCATCCCTCCCCAAATATGGCTAATGGACAAGCTGAAGGTAGTAGACTCTTGCCCTGCATACTCAGCCCAGGCATACTTTTTCCGCCAATAGCTAGTGGATTTTCCAAATGAAGGATGGTGGTGCCACTGGATGTGCCACAAGTCTGCTGTTGACATTGCTTGGCATTGCCCCTAGCTTAATCTGACTGAAATGAGCTACAACATGACTCGACAACCTGGCATTCAGTTGATTGGCTTGACACACTGTGTATTCTACTTTCTATTCAGGTTCAGATGTCAGTTTGGACATGATCAAACTTGGCCAGAGAAAGGGCTACCGGTTTCATCCCCCATCCGAGGTTCACAATTGGCTAGGTACCCCGTTGCTTGGAGAACGAGAGAGCTTCTGGCCCCTGCACCCTAGTTTTAGTTGCACCCTTTCTAGTGAGTGCTTGATTTGGCTCGAAAATGAGGCACAAACTAGGCCCACCTTAGTATCAGAAGCTTCCACAAGCACAAGCGGGGCACGCAGGAGTACCTGACTCATCTATGCCCCTAGTTTATTGTTTTGATCTTTACTTTTCAAGTTTTTATGAATGTAGTAAAAGCAACTTTGATTTGTATCGAGAGTTGGAGAACTTTGTATTGAAATCAATGAAATTAGAGTTGAGCACTAAAAATTTTCCTTTTAGTCCAAAAATGGCCCAAGTTGTAAAAGGTAAAATTTGAACAAAAATCAACTTTTATCAAAACTTTTCAAAACCATTTTCGATAAGGATCACCACTTGACATGCATAGAATCAATCCTCGAGATATACAACCTCAAATCCAAAGATCACAAATTGCCCCTTCTTTGAATAACACTGTTCAGCACTGTAACTAGCTCTTCTCTCAGGGTAAAGATCACAACCGAACTCTCAAGTAAAGAACATACAATGATGACCTAATTAGACATACGGAAAGGATAGTTGGAGGTGTTTACGGTTGAATTTCAGAACGAAGTTGCCTACGTACCCCGAAGATGGGATTCGAGCTTACGTAGTTCGGTTCGGGTTCACTCGAGTATTAATGCTCTTCTTTTGCACTCTAACTTTTGCCAAGGCCACCCTTTAGGGTTTTCAACCTTGCGAGCTCAGTTTTTCTTTATTTCTAATTTTTGTGCTCTAACTTTTGCCTAAGTTGCCTTTCTGGGTTTTCGGCCTAGCGAGCCTCTCAGGAATAGTATTTCTTCAACTTGTCCATGTTGATCGATTGGGAAAATTCTAGGCCATCCAGGTCCATGAGAATAACAGCTCTACCAGATCAGATTGTTTTGATGATGTAAGGACCAGTCTAATTGGGTCTGAACTTGCCCCTAGGGTCATAGATGAGAGCTCGGTTGTTTTTTAGCACCAAATCCCCTTCCTTGAGATTCCAGGACTTAACTTTCTTGTTAAAAGCACTGGCAATCCTGCGTTGATAACCCTAAACATGGTACAATACTTTCAGCCTTCTCTCATCAAACAACATGAGTTCTTCAAACCTGCTCTGCTGCCAGTCCGTCTCTGCTATCTAACACTCAGCCATAACTTGCAGCGACGGCACTTCTATTTTAATTGGCAGAATAGCCTCTATACCGTAGACAAGAGAATAAGGAGTCGCCCCTGTAGACGTTCGGATTGAAGTTCTATAGCCCCAGAGTGCAAATGGCAGTTTATCTGGCCAGTCCCTGTAGGTCTCAACCATCTTCTGTAGAATATGTTTGATGTTCTTGTTGGCAGCCTCAACAGCTCTGTTGGTTTGCGGCCGATATGTAGATGAGTTATGAAAAGCCACATTGTATTTTTCCAACAAGTCTATCACTTCCTTTTTCAAGTGGGAGCCATTATCTGAAATGATCTCGTTTGGGACTCCATAATGGCAAATGATGTTGTTTCGGATGAACTTAGCCACATGCGCTGCTTTCTACACTGCATAAGACTGAGCTTCCACCCACTTTGTGAAGTAATCAATTGCCACCAAAATGTATTCATGCATATTCAACCCTTTCGGTGCGACTATGCTGATGACATCAATTCCCCAGACTGAAAAAGGCCAAGGCAAAGTAATGTTGTACAGCTTCGACGGCGGGATATTCATGCGATTAGCATGAATTTGATATTTGTGGCATCGCCGAATAAAACCAATACAATCCTCCTCCATGGTAGACCAGTAGTAACCTTACCTGAGAATCTTTTAGGGTAACATTACTCCGTTCATGTGCACTCCGCACTCCCCTCCATGGATGGCTTTCATCAGGCGCTTCGATTCCTTTTCATCGACACACAACTTGTGCATTCCTAGATGACCTCTCCTGTACAGTTTACCTCTGCAGATGATAAATTGAGCAGCTATTCGCCTGGTGGATAAATCTCCTTTTCCAAGAAGTTCCAGATATCATAATACCAAGGGTTTCGATCTTGCGCTTCGTCTATTGCGGCAATAGTCTCGTAGGCCGGCATGTATCTCTGCTCAATGATAATCGGACGCATCCGGACTCCCAGAAGAATGTCTATCATAGAAGATAGAGTTGATAAAGCGTCGGCGAACTTGATGTTCTCTCTCAATAGATACGTGAAGGTTAACTTCTCAAACCTAGAATCAAAACGTCCAGGGTCTGGTGATAGATCTTCATCTTTTCTTCTTTGACTTTCCAGTCTCCATTTGCTTAAAAAACAACTAGGTTCGAGTCCCCGATGATGTCCAACCTTTTTACCCCTAGTTCCAAGGCGGCTTCTAGACCAGCGATACATGCTTCATACTCTACTTCGTTGTTGGATACCTTGAAATGGAGTTTGAAGGCTAAAGGTATATGGGAATTGTCGGGTGCTATTAGCAACACACCTATTCCATAACTGTACTGATTAGACGCTCCGTCAAAGTTCATTGTCCAATTCTCTTCCTCAACTTGCAGAATGGCTTCATCTGGGAACAGGTATTCTACCTCTTTATCCCCTTCTACTGGGTGATTTTCTAGGAACTCCGCTACAGCTCTTCCCTTGACCAACTTGCGAGTGACATACTTCAAATCGAATTCGGAGAGAAGAAGCAGCCAATGGGCTAGCCTACTCGTAAGTGCTGGTTTCTCAAAGAGATATTTGATGGGATCTAATCTTGAAACCAGAATTACGAGTGAGCTAACAAGTAGTGCCTCAACTTCCTGGTAACCCATACCAAGGCTAAGCAAGCTTTTTCCAACGGGGTGTAACAGGCCTCGTAATCCAGCATTTTCTTGCTCAAGTAATAGATGGCTTTCTCCACTCTATCCTCAGATTCTTGAGCAAGCATGCAGCCCATAGTCGTGTCAGTTACTGACAAATACAGAATCAAAGACTTCCCCGGCTCTAGCGGCGACAACATAGGTGGATTCTGAAGATATGCTTGATCTGCTCAAAAGCAAATTGCCATCAATCATCCCATCGGAATTTCTTTCCTTTCTTCAAGAGACCAAATAGTGGTTCACAAGTCAAGGTTAATTTAGAAATAAATTGTCTTATGAATTGCACTTTATCCAGAAAGCCTCGCACCTCCTTTTCAATCCTTGGTGGTGGCATTTCTAGGATGGCCTTGATTTTGAAAGGATCTACCTCGATGCCTCTCTGTATGATCAAGAAACCCAGCATTTTCCTTGCTGTTACACCAAAAGTACACTTCTGTGGATTCAACCTCAGTCTGTATTCTCCGATTCGTTGAAAGAATTTCTTCAAGGCAGTGTAGTGGCCTTCTCTTTCTTTGGACTTGACAATCATGTTGTCCACGTACACCTCGACCTCTTTATGGATCATATCATGTAGAATTGTGGTTGCAGCCCTTTGATAGGTAGCCCCGGCATTCTTCACACAAACAGCATCACCCTGTAGCAGTAGGTTCCCCATGGCGTGGTGAAAACAATTTTCTCTCTATCCTCGAGTGCCATCATAATCTGGTTATACCCAGAAAATCCATTCATGAAGGAGAGCAATGCATGACCTGTGGTGAAGTCCACCAATTCATCAATGTGCAGCAAGGAAAAATTGTCCTTCGAACTGGCTCTGTTCAGATCCTTGAAGTCTACACACACCTGAATTCTGCCGTCTTTTTTCGGCACTAGGACGATGTTGACCAACCAAGTTGGATACTTAGATACTAGCAAGAACCCTGCGTCTATCTGCTTGGTGACCTCCTCCTTAATTTTCAGTGCCCAATCTGGGCGTATTCTCCGCAACTTCTGTTTGACGGATCAGGCCTCGGGGTCAAGAGGGATCCAATTCTGTACAATGTCAGGATCGATTCCAGGCATGTCTTCATAGGACCACACGAAAATGTCTTTGAAATCTTTTAATAAAGCGACTAAACGCTCGCGCTCCTCCGAAGACAACGTGGACCCGATCTGGACCAGACGTGAATCCTTCTCAGTACCCACATTAAAAGCAATGATTTCATCAACAAGGGGTTTTGTAAACCTCTCATCTTCTCGATTAATCAAATGTTTCAAAACTAGAGGAATTCCTCCCTCATCGTTTTCATTAAAATTTTGAAAGTCCTAATCAACGCAATAAACAAGTAGCACAGAGAAGTACTCAAACTCAGCAGTGGCATTCTCATTCACAAGGTCAAGCTCATTCAGTTCCTCGGTTACAACCGACTCAAAAGAAAAAGAAAAGGACAACCTAGACAAAACGTGGACATTCGGGTTATCAACCCCAAGAATACCGAACCCAGACTCAGAAGCACCAGAATCTGATTCCGACTTCACAAACTCTGTGGAATCGGATTCTGGTTCACTACCCAACTCAGAACTGCTAGACAGGTAGCCCTCCTCCAGCTGCCAAATGAGGGATGGTGCATCAGATACATCCAAAATGCAGCTAGAAGGGTTCACACCCGGTTGGTCCCTGATCATGGAAACGGCCAGGTTATCTCCCAAGCTCTCTGAGTCGATCGAAGGATCCGAAAGGAGACATGCTAGTGCTGTTCCTACTTCAAGGTCACTGCTATAGGAATCACTTTATGTGCTCTTTTCGGCTTCAGTAGTCGGTTCAGCCATTTTCTCCATATCACTGTCTTACAGCTGCAAGTTAAAGAAAATCTCAAAACTAGGAACCCACTACTTCTCAAAGTTGAACCAGGGTTCAAGGAAACTGCAGAATGGGAATTCTTCACCTTCCCAAACAAAATGACCATTTAGGGTTCCCCGGATCGGTCTGTGCACAAGCTCACAGCGCTTCCTGGTCTGCTTAGCTCTAGCTCTTCCTGCCATCTCTTTCCCTTTCCTAACCCAATCCTCTTTGGTGGGCGTATAGGCAAGACCAAAGGCATGTGGGTTATGTGGCACATCAGCCAATGCAGTCATGCCCTTCCGGTCGCTTTTTCCCAGCCCCATTCCTGGCAAGTGTTGGAGCTTGTTCATGAAGTATACAGATTGGGCGCTGACATACAAGCCCTCATCAACAGCCAAGATATTCTGCACTACCCGGGCCTCAGCCAAGGTAAACCCTGAAAGGAAAACATCCTCTTCGCCATGCACAATCTCCAGCACAGGTGTAATGACCTCTAGCGGAGAATGAATAGATGAATTCCCGAAGACTATGGCCACCCCTTTCCCGTGGGGGTACTTTAGCATTTGGTGGAGGGTAGAAAAGACAGCTTTCACTTGGTACAGCCAGGGTCACCCAAGTAGTAAGTTGAAAGTGGCCAAAACATCCAGGAGATGGAACTCGATATCATGTTGAGTTGGGCCGACCCGTACTCGATATCACCTAAGTATCTGTACTATTCCCATTACCTCTCTGCTGGTATTGTCATATGCCCAGATCACCTAGGTTGTAGGTACGAAATCTGCTGGTCTCAGGCCAATAGCATAAGCTGTGTGACAAGGACAGACGTTGATTGACCAATACCACTGGTACCCACTTTTCTCGGCACTCCACTGATATGTATAGAAGGTTGTTGTGTGCAGAGCCTTCCAGCGGCAGTTCCTTGTCGGAGAAGGTTAAAGTCGACGCAGCACCTCCGGGGAAGACTAACCCCACAAGCTACTTAGGAGTTATGTCAATGGACAATTTGGTTTTATCCATAGCTGATAGCACAGCCTGTCGGTGCACGCGAGAAGCCATGAGTAAACCTCAGATTGAAATATTGGCCTAGATCTTCTTTAACTATTTCAGCACTACTTCTTCTTCCAATTGCTTTTCCCTTTGCTTCTCAACCTCTTTTTCCTTTCCGGAGGCTTCAGCTTGGTCCAAGTATGGGGGCTTAAAATACCGCCCACTTCTAGTCATATGGTCCACCTCTTCAGAATACCAAGTATTGTCTGGCAGGTCTTCACCCCAATCTTCATCAGTGTGGGCAAGATGTAGATCATCATCTTCCCACCATGCACCTCCAGCAGTCGACAAACAATTGTCTGGCTCCGGTCTGATCATTCTCTTATCAGAAATATCCCCCGTAGGGTGTTGAGCTTTTCCAGCTTTCTGTTTGCTTTCATCCCTTTCTTGCACAAACCGCTTCAACGCGGCTTCTTGTTTAGTATCCACGGTATTCACGGTGCCCAGTTGTTGAGCTAAATTCTTGATACGGTGCTCTCCCGCAATTTCCACTTATCCTCGGCCATTCCGACCACTACAACTCTTCACTTCCTTTTCTTCAGGTTTTGGTTGAATTTCCTCCTCTTTGTCAAGTTCATCACTAAGCCACTCGAAGTTGTCTGTTGACCCATTCAGATCAAACCAATCAATCTGCACGTCCCCCTGCTCCTGTTCATCGTAGAACTGCAGATTGTCTAAGTCTTCTTCCAGCTCTGCTAGGTCATCCAGACCTTGATTTGGGCCATCCTCCCGAACCACATTGACCTCCATTTCAGCTGGCAGCACCACTTCCAATTTAGCTTGATTGGTTGGCACAATGTAACAGCATGGGTCATACACTCCCTCAAATAAGTCCGCAGAGCTCTCAAGCAATGGACTGACATTCTCCTCGGCCAACTGTCTTCTTTTGCCACTATCGCCACCACGAGTTTAGGCTAAGGTGTAGACGTATTCATCATGCACAAGTTCGTACTTTCAGGGATGAACACGGTCGGTTTAGATAGGTAGGAAGGGGCGATATATATGTTGGGGTCACATGGGATGGCCAGTGTATGTATTAAGTTTTAAGTGTCGAGGGTGGGGGAACTTGGTTGTGGGATGGAAGAGGGTTGGTGGTTACATTTGGCTTTTGGGGAGGTGCTATCACCTTGTTGTCAATGAGATCTTGAATCTCATGACGCAGCCTGTAGCATTGGTCAATGTCGTGACCATGCTGTTGGTGAAAAGCACAGTATTTGGCTAGGTTGTGCTTACGCGAGAGAGGATTGGGTAGTGGGCGTTGTTCTAACGACTTAAGATGCCCCTTTTTGATCAGCACCCCCAGGGCTTTGGATAAAGGCATATAGAGCGGGGTAAAGACCCTTTGAGATCGAGCCTAGCTGGTTGAGGTTTGTGGATTTGTATTGGCAAAAGGGTTGGCAGTTTTGGGTGTAGTGGTGACGACATTCACATCAGATGGTCGTGTAGTTGTGCTTCCACTCGTGGTTGCATTGGAACTGCGAGTAAAATGCCTCTTAGGCTACACCTTCTCATCGTTTATCAACCCTTGTTTCATTGTATCCCCAATCTGAACACCTATCTCGTGGAGCTCAGCGAACGTGAATAATGGCAAGGCTATCATTTTCTGTAATAATCTCCCTTGCAGATTATGGACCACCATTCTGATTTGATCATTCTCGGATGGTCTGATAGTCATCATCGAGGCCTTAGCCCTCCATCTCGTTACAAAGTTCGAGAAACCCTCCTTTGGCTCCTGACAGGTTGCTTTAAGATCTCGAGTCGTGACTTCGATTTAGGTATTGTAGGAGTACTGCGCGATGAAGGCCTCGGCCATTTCCTCCCAGCTCTGTTTCACAGAGTCTTCCAGCTTTGCATACCAGATAGCCGCTATCCCTGACAAGGTTCGGTCGACAAGCGACAGTTTTGAAGTCTGGTAAGGCCCATTGGCTGCAGGATGTCTAAGAATAACCGCAGATGGACCATGGGATCCCCAGACCCATCAAACCGATCTATATGTGGCATCTTGAATCTGTCTGGCAGAGTTACTGCAGAGTCAGTATACCCATCCTTGATGTCAAGGATTGAGTTCACACCCTGTGCGCACTTGAAAAGCTTTTCTAACTTGTTGACCTTCAATGCAGTGGAGTCAACCTGAATTCAAATGGCGCCTCAGTTTGGTACACTGGTGCCTTGGAGGCTTGCGGTGGGATGGGGTCTACCGGGTTGCCCAAATTCTCTTGGACATTGACAGTGATTCCGGGTGCTGGAATACCCACTGGAGGTGCATGGGATGTGGAAGCTACTGCCGGCTGTGGTTGCTGCTGCTATAGCCTATTTATCACTTCAGCCTGGTGGGCTGTAACTTCAGCTTGACAAGCAAGATGATGAAACATGTCTTCCATGCTAACCGGGGGATGTTGAGCCATCAGAACTGGCGAATAATCTCTTACTGGAGTGAAAGCAGAAGATTGAGCCTGATTCGGCACAGGTGAAGTAAAGGTGACTACTGGACTAGTGAGTTATGCCTAACCCTCCTCCGTCTCATAACCGGTGGGAGTGAAGCAAACACTGGCTGTCCCCTAACAAGATCCCCAGATCTGTAAAGTCTCTTTACACGAGTCCAGAGTGCTTGGAGGGTAACCGAACTATCTAAAGCAATTGTGAAAAACTACCTTGCAAAAAGAAGTAAAGCAAAAAGGAAAACAAAAATAAGAAATCGCAAAGCACCTCAGTTCAGATTTTAATCAATACACTGATGTGATCAAAGCTGTAGGACCATGCTCAATACTGAAATCTACCTCCCAAAATCTGATACCCAAACTTGCAACTGATACGTACATTCCTATAGAGTTTCACTCTAAAAGTACATACCAGTTAAGTAAGAGCCAAAAAACCCTTATGATGGGGTAGGGTTACCCTGTCCTAGTTTCGTCAGGAGCTAGGGTTTCATTATGCACAACAAGTGTTTCACACAATCCTACATTCGGGTAAGCAACATGTCCCAATTTGGAATAGTCTCTATGGTTTCCAATATGGAACTAGGCAAATTGGTCAATATGGGTACCTCAACAAGACTACCTAATATACCTCTCACACCTAACACTGAGAAGTGAAAGGAGGATCAAACGGTACAGCGGTAATCCAAATCCAAGGGTTGTGTTCCCATCGTCGCAAAGCCCACAACCGGTTAGCCTTTTGGCAAGCTTTTCCAAGCTAGCCTCCAGCAAACCGTTTAGGAATAGCAAATGGCAAACACTGTGACTTAGACGCACCAATGCAAATACAAATGCAACGAAACACATGAGTGTAGATAAAATAACATATCATAAGTTCAAGTCAAGTTCTCTAAAGTCCCCAGTAGAGTCGCAGAAACTGTAGCTGGCCTTTTCGCCTCCTCTCGGAAGTTTGAAAAGAGGCCCTACAGTTCAGACTCCCACGGTTCTGAACCTAATCTCACAAGTGCAATGTGAAATTAATAAACACCAAAGAGTCAAAATCTGAAAAATCTTTTGGAAAATTGATTTTAGGATCAAATTGCCAAAAATGAACTGCTTTGCCAGATACAGGGTCGCCACCTAAATATTTTTTGTTTTGGGGAAATTTAGGAAACCCTGACTCGTGCCGAAGGCCACGTGTCCGTTATCACCAAAGTTGCCTCGGCTCGGGAACTTAGTGTACGAGAAGGGAAGGTCATGAATTGAGCACCCCCGCTCGCCCGATCAAAGATCAGCCTCTACTAATCATGATATGATTTTTATCAACATTATGTGCTCTTGTTCCAGTTATTAGGCTATTGTTACTATGTGATGCGCACAAGAAAGTGTAGACTAGTTTGCCCAAGTTGGAACCATTCAATTTTATGTTTGTTTTGTCAAAAGGGTTTGAATTTGCCATCTCAAGTGGGCTTAAAGTTTGCGAATTTGCCACTTAACAAAGTGGGCTTAAAACTATGAATTTGCCACTAGACATAGTGGGCTTAAACGCACATTCACTGAATCGTTCCAGTTCAAACAACAAGCCTTCATCCACAAGTATTCAATCAGTTTAACAATTAAGCATTTAGTTCCAGTTCAAACAACAAGCCTTCATCCACAGGCATTCAATCAGTTTAACAATTAAGCATTTAGCCTCATGGCAAGCATGCTAGTCATGGCAACATTCACACATGCAAATATACTAAAGCACTAAAACTCACCTAGTACTCCAAGCTAAGAAGATATGAGTTAGAAAAATATGCGTGATCCCTAATTATACAAGATGTCTAATGCAACACATGTAATATGCAATTACTAGGCTCGGCTACTAAGCATGGCATATGAAGAAATTTACTAACATGTGATATAAGCACATATTCAAAGAAGGTATTTGAAATGATAATGCAATTTGAATGATGCGCCGAGCCTCGATGCATGTAATATGAATGAATAGATGCAAGCATAAGGTATGCTAATTGAAACATGTCCCTAATCTAATCATCAAAAGCTAGTAAATAAAAGGGAGAAAGACATGGGGTTGGAAGACATACACATTATTACATTACGCTATCACGAAGGAAGTCTGAATGAATAACTAAGCTAACTAGCTAACTAATTAAAGCTAAGCTAAAGCTAATTATTACAAACCAAAATGAATAACTAGCAAAACTAATTAACTAATTATTACAACACTTTTAATTTAATTAACTAGTAAGCTAATTAAATTATAACACAAATACAAATAAGCTAAGTAATTAAGGTATTTAACTACTCCGCCTTGGGAAATGGAAGATGTGCATGCACATGCTCAGATATCACCGGAAAAGACCTCCGCTTTGCTCTTGAAAGCCTTTCTTTGCACAACTGAACATTTCTAGAATCATTCTACTCCACCTTACCAACTCTCTACTGATATTTGCATCAGTGGCCAACCAGCCACTGGTAAAGACTGCCGGCCAGGCACTGGCCATGGAAGTGGCATGCCGGCCATCTATGGTGCTCTGTCGACCACCTGCCAACCATAGATAGTGGTTTGCCAACCGCTGATGCACTGGATCATCATGTTGTAACAGAGGACAAATAGAGCAAAGAAAGGGTATTTCCAAGGATTGTCTGTACAATTCACCCCTCCTTTTCATGAACAAATCCAAGAAGTTGTGAACTTAAGCCACAAACCACCAATCCAAGCAATTTCATTGCATGATAGCTTGTGATTCAAGAAGTGCAAGCTCAATAAATGCAAAACAAGACACTCAAGAACCATCACCCTATCATGCATGATCAAGGGCAATGGAGACCTAGAAAATTTGATGCATTTCATCACTTTGAGTATGAAATGTCCCAATTTTCCTTGTCTTCAATTAACGTCCGATTGAACACACAACACACAAGTTATTATCTTGATCAATTTTAGTCCCAAGTTGTTAGTTACTCATTTTAACTTACCAACCATTCTTTAATCCAATTAAGTCCAAAAGTTAATTAAAGTCCTCTAATGGAAAGAATGCTCAAAACACAAGTTGCTTTAGGTATGAAAGAAGTCTCATACCATTGGTAATGAACCCCCTAAGAGATTAAACCATTAAGTATGAAACCTCAATTTCACACTTAGGCAAACAAATGACTTGAAACCACTTTCAAAGCAAAATGAAAAGCCAAGAAAGAAGGGAGATTATAGAAATAATTAGTGCTGAAATCAAGTATGAAAAGCTCTAAAAACATGCAATCAACTCAAACAAGTGATGTCTAGAGGCCTAAAACACCATGCTTGTGAGGACTATTACACTACAAGCATGCAAAATAAGACTCAAATGCAACAACCAACCCAAAAAAGAGTTAAAATAGCCTAAATCAGAGGCTAAAACATGCTGGAATTGAGCTACAACAAGCTAGAAAAATAAGTTAAAGCATGGCATCAACTAGGCTAGCAAACATGACACAATGAGGGGAGGCTAACCCCTCCAAATTTGGACTTCAAAATATGATTTTCCCCACTGAAAAAGCTTTGAAATTCATTCGTTAAAAGCTTAAAAAAAGATAGTTTGAAAGTGGGAAACACAAGTGGGAAAACCTTACAAACAAGGTACAAAGAAGGGTGACTCACCCCCTACCTTAAAATGGCTTCAAACCATAAATTTCATCCCACTTTGACAGAGTTTTTATAGCCCAAAAACAAACCAAAAATAGTAGAAAAAGATAGGAAAACAAGTATGCAAAGTAAGCTAACAAAGCAAATATTTTACCTCTTGAAGAGAAAAGTGATTCTAGGCAACAATTCAAGCCAAAACCAACTTGTAGAGCTCCAAGAAGGCCTCAAGGAACCTTAGCTCAAAGGTGATTAATTTTGGTTAAAGAAGTATAGGCAAGAGTGTAGTGTAAGTAGGCAAAACTGTAGAGAATTTATAGAGAGAGAGAGAATTGTAGAGGAGCAAAATTTTTTAGTCTAAAATTTTCTAACCTCGAGACGTGAGAGAGGGGGTCCCTATATATGGAAAACATGAAATCTATATAAGGAGATCCAGCCCTCCACGTGTGGACATATGCATGCATCTGTGCAAACAACTAGCACAACTAGCATAAAATATCTGCAGAAAACACTAGTGGCCGGCCGGCCATCAGTGGTGGTCGGCAAGGCATCATTGATGGCCGACAAGGTACATCAATGGCCAGCAAACCAAAAATGATGGTCGAAAGCCTATAGGGATGGCCGGTAGGCCACCAAAGATTGCAGGATAGAAAGACCAAGGCATGGTCCAAAAATGAGACAAAATGGATGCAAGATTTGAAAGGCTCAAAGCTGTGGCATTCCGCTGAGGACTTCGAGCGCTTAGCGAGCAAACAGACTCATCATCGGATGTACTTGCAAGGACATCCAAGTCTTGAGGGGCCGTCAAAAATGGGGTGTCTACAAATATTATGATTGGTGATATGACATTGTATGTTGATTTGCTGCCCTTGAGCATTGATTATTTTGATTGTATTCTGGGTATGGATTGGCTGACTAAATACTGTGCCACCATTGACTGTGCAAGTAAATCTGTTGTGTTTAGACCACCTGGCATGCCTGAGTTTGTTTTTACTGGAAATGGGGTAGTTCCTCCACCATACTTGATTTCATTTATAAAAGCTAGGAAATTGTTAAAGAAAGGTTGTTGGGGCTACTTGTGTTGTGTGTTGACTGTGTCTTCAAATAATGTTAGTGTGGAAAATATTCCCATAGCCTGTGAATTTCCTGATGTATTTCCTACTGACCTACCTGGGGAGTTAATTGATAGGGAAATTGAATTCATGATTGATATAGTACCCGAGACGCAAGCAATTTCTAAAACCTCATACAGAATGTCCACCTTTGAATTAAAAGAATTGAAAACTCAACTTTAGAAATTGTTAGACAAGAAGTTTATCCACCCGAGCACTTCACCTTGGGGTGCTCCATTGTTATTTGTCAAAAGAAAGACGGGTCTTTAAGACTATGTATTGACTACCATAAGTTGAACAAAGTAACTGTCAAGAACAAGTACCCACTACCCTGAATAGATGACTTGTTTGATCAACTTCAAGGAGCACAAGTATTCTCTAAGATAGATCTTAGATCCGGATATCACCAACTAAAGGTAAAAGAAGAAGACATTGAGAAAATCGCCTTTCGAACTAGATACGGACATTATGATTTCTTAGTCATGCCATTTGGGGTAACTAATGCACCTACAACATTCATGGACTTAATGAATAGAGTGTTCAAACAATTCCTTGATGAGTTTATTGTTGTGTTCATTGATGATATATTGATTTATTCTAAAAGCAGGTAAGAACATGAAAATCATCTGAGAGTTGATTTACAGACCCTAAGGGAAAAGAAGTTATATGCGAAATTTTCCAAATGTGAATTTTGGCTTGACAGTGTGGCATTTCTGGGGCATGTAATCAACAAGGATAGTATCTTCATTGACCCATAGAAAATTGAAGCAATTGTGGACTGGCCTAGACTGACAAATGTATTAGAAGTTTGTAATTTTCTGGGACTTACAAGCTATTATCGCAGATTTGTAAAAGATTTTTCCAAACTTGCTTTGCAACTCACTCAATGACACAGAAAGCTACACCATTTGATTGGACTGATCAAAGAGAGACTGTCTTCCAAGAATTAAAGACCAGGTTAGTAACTACACCAATTTTGACTTTGCCTAATGGTACTGATGGATTTCAAATTTACAATGATGCTTCCTACAAAGGCTTGGGGTATGTGTTGATGCAAAATGGAAAAGTAATTGCTTATGCTTCTCGACAACTTCGCCCTCATGAGAAGAACTATCCAACCTATGGCCTTGAATTAGCAGATGTGGTATTTGTTTTGAAAATTTGGCGACATTATCTATATGGTGTGACTTGTGAAGTGTACACCGATCATAAAAGCCTCAAGTATTTCTTCACCCAAAAGGAACTGAACATGAGACAGAGACGATGGCTGGAGTTGATCAAGGATTATGACTTGCAAATCTTGTACCATCCAGGAAAAGCCAATACCGTTACAGATGCCTTGAGCCGGAAATCCATGAGTAATTTGTCATGTTTACTCACTGGTCAGAAAGAATTAATATGTGATCTGGAAAGGAATGAGATTGAAATTGTACTACATGAACAAGGCGGGATCTGAGCCACCATTTTTGCTCAACTTGTAATCATTGAAGAGATTAAAGAGAAACAACATAAAGATAAGTTCTTGAAGAAAATTTTCGATGAAATTGACTCAAAACCAAGGCCGGGGTTCGTGATTGAAAATGATGTGTTAAAATTTCATAATAGACTTTGTGTACCGGATTGTTCTGATTTAAGGAATCGTGTTATGACAGAGGCTCACAATTCAAAATTTGCTATGCATTCGGGGAATACAAAGATGTACTATGACATGAAACAGAATTTCTAGTGGCCTAGAATGAAGAAGGGTATTGCTGACTTTGTAGCTAGATGTTTGCACTGCCAACAAGTTAAAGCTGAACATCAATGACCTGCTGGATTGCTTCAATCACTCCCAATACCGGAATGGAAATGAGAGCATATCACTATGGACTTCATTGTGAGTTTGCCTCGCTCTTCTCGAGGTATGGATTCTATTTGGGTCATTGTTGACCGATTGACTAAGTCTGCTAATTTTCTGTCTGTTAAAACTATTTATAATACGGACAAGTTGGCTACTATTTATCTAAATGAGATTGTGAGATTGCATGGTGTGCCAGTATTTATTGCATCTGACAGAGATTCAAAGTTTACGTCAACGTTTTGGCAAAGTTTACAATAGGCTTTGGGAATTGAACTACGATTGAGTAGTGCCTACCACCCACAAACAGACAGCCAATCTGAACGAACAAATCATACTTTAGAGGATATGTTACGGATGTGTGCCGTAGATTTCCAAGGAAATTGGGAAACCTACTTACCGTTGGGCGAGTTTGTATATAACAACAGCTACCATTTGAGTATCGATATGGCTCCGTATGAAGCTTTGTATGGTAGGAAGTGTCTGTAGACCTCTTCGCACACCCCCGCTTTCGGAGAGGCACGAATTGGTCTTACTACAGTTCGGCCTCCTATCACGGTTCTGAATCTAATCTCACAAAGTGCAATGTGAGACTGATAAACACCAAAGAGTCCAAATCTGGCAATTGGTTTTGGAAAATCAATTTTGAATGAAAAAGCGCCAAACATAGACTACTTTGCCAGATTACAGAGTCGCCACCTAAATATTTTATTTTTGGAAAATTTAGGAAACCCTAACTCGTGCCAAAGGCCACGTGTCCGTCATCACCAAAGTTGCCTTGGCTCGGGAACTTGGGTACGAGAGGGGAAGGTCCTGAAATGAGCACCCCCGCTTGCCCGATCAAAAGATCGGCTTCTACTAAGCATGATATGTTGTTTTAAAAACCTCATGTGTTCTTATTCCGGTTATTAGCTAACTTACTATGTGATGCACACAACATACAAGTATAGACTCAATCACGAGAATTGGAACGAATTCGACTCATGTTTGTTTTCGAAAGTGGTTTGAAAGTGCTACTCGCAAGTAGGCTAAAGCGCGGATTTGCCACCCTCAAGTGGGCTAGAAAACAAGATTTTGCCACTTCGCAAAGTGGGCTTAAAACTCGTATTTGATGAATTGTCCCAATTCAGGCAATCAAGCCTCCACCCACAGGCATTCATGCAGTTAATCACTTAAGCAAATAGCCTCATGGCAAGCATGCTAAACATGGAAATCACTTACACTCGTGCAAGAATGCTAAAGCGTAAACACTTACAGTGTACTCCAAACCAAAACAGAAGCTAATTAGAAATCAATGCATGATCCTAACTATGTTAAGTGCCTAATGTAGCACATGCAATAATGCAACTAAATAGGCTTGGCTATCTAAGATGGCATATGAAATGCAACAATTTGATAACCTGCTTTGAACACGTATTCAAATATGTATTGAAATACAATGCAATTTGAATGATGCGTCAAGCCCGGTGCATGCAATACAAATGAATGGATGCAAACATGCAGAGCATAAGGTATGCTAATTGAAATATGCCCTAAAACTAACCATCGAAAGCTGATAAGTAAAAGGAGAAATAAGTGGGGTTGGAAGACATGCATACACACACACACGCTTATTACAACAATGCGCCCTCGTGAAGGAGGGTCCGAATAAATAAGCTAACTAGCTACGCTAAGCTAAGCTAACTATTACAAACTAACTAACTAACTATAGCTAATTAAGTATTACAATCCAAATTGAAACCAATAGCTATGCTAAGCTAATTAGAATATTACAAAACAAATCAAATGGCTAGTTACACGAACTAAACATAAGTAATGAAATGGCCTCGCGGGCGAGGGAGAGATGCATGCTCGGTTAGCGCCATCCCAGAAATCCATTGCTTTGCCGTCAATTGCCTCTATTTGCACTCGCCTCAGTTTCTGAACATTGAACCAACTTCCACACTGTGGCTGCTCCAAAACAGGGTCACTTCTGCACAAAATTGGACTGGTGGCCGGTTGGCCACAAAAAGTGGCTGCCGGCCACCTTAACTGGTCGGTCAGCTAATGAAAGTGGCTGGTCGGCTACTTGAACTAGCTGGTCGGCCACCTGCTGTTCCAGGCTTCTGGTTTTGCTGCAACAGAGGACAACAGAGGCACAGCAATGTATTTGCAAGAATATGTATGCATTGCCACACTCCTCATCATGTCTCAAGCTCAAAGGAGTGTGGCACTCGGCTCTCAAGCCACCAACCAAGCATCTCAATGCATGATGGCCCGAAAACCAAGCTTGCGCAAGCTTAGAGAATACACAAACAATACACCAAGAGCCTCCACCCCTATCATGCATGATCAAAGGGGTTGGCGACCAAGAAATGTGACACGTTTTATCACTTTGAGTATGAAACGTCCCACATTTCTTGTGTTTGGATTAATGTCTGATCCAAACACAATGCAATGCAAACAACATGTTTTTTTTCACATGTTTTACTTGGTCCATTTCTTGTTTACTCATTTTAACTTACCAATTAGTCCATTAACCGGTTAAGTTCAATATGTAAGTCCTCTAATGGAAAAGATGGCCTAAGCCACAAGCACCTTAAGCATGAAAGAAGCCTCATGCTTTTGGTTAGTAGAAATCCTCAAGGGAGGATTAAAACCATTAGGCATGCGAACCTCAATTCCATACCCAAGCCATCAAGGGGCTCAAGACCACTTTCAAAGTGAATGAAAGATTGAAACAATGGAGTGCAATGACACATATTTCAGCACTGAAATAACATGCTAAGTGACTCAAAATCATGCAAACAACTCATGTAATGCATGTTAGAGGCATAAAGCATCAAAGCTAGTGAAGTGTATTACACTAGAAGCATACATTATCAAGCTCAAACAACAAAACCAGCCATGGACAGACCTAAAACATGCCAAATCAGTGGCATGAACATGTTGAGATAGGAGCTCAAAAGACTAGGAGAGCATGCACACATGTTAGCCCATAAGCAAGGCACAATACACAACCCTCAAAAGCAATGAAAAAGTGAAGTATGTGAGAGTGTGACAGAGGTATATGCTCTAAAATCACATGCTAAATGATGTCATATCATGCAAATAACTCAAATAAAGCATGCTAAGAGCCTCAAAATACAAAGCTAGTAAGGGCCGGTTACACTATAGCTATACAAAGCGAGGCATATGTGACCAAGACCACTTGAAACAGAGTTAGAGCATGCTAAATCAAAGCCAAAAACATGCTGGAGTGGAGCCAATACATGCTAGAATAATAGGCTAAATCACCAAGCACACTAAGCTAGTGAACAAGATTGCACTACAAGTGCAAAAAGCAAGCAAGAATTGACCCAACTAGCCAAAAACAGAGTTAAAGCAGGTCAAAATAAAGCCTAAAACATGCTTGAACTAAGCTTCAAAAAGGTAGAAATAGAAGCTCACTTATTAGGTCATTAACACATTCAAACAAGACAAGAGGAGGGGGGACCACCCCCTCATATTTTGGTCCTTAAAACTAACTTTCTACCACTGAAATTCCTCTGGAATTTAGTGGTTAAAAAATAGTTGTTTTAGAAAGCTTTTAAAGATGGCACAAAAGCTTAACAAGCAAAGAGACAAAAAGGGTGGACCACCCTCAAACTCAAAAGGGGCTTAAATCACCATTTTTAGGACTGAAAAATAGAGTTTTATTCAGTTCAAAACCAAGCCAAAAACAGTTTGCAAAGGTGGCAAAACAAGTGTGCAAGACAAGCTTAAAAGGGACAAGTGCTTACCCTTGAAGCACAACAGCAAAACAGGTGCAAATCTGAGCCAAAACCAGCTTTGAGGGCTCAAATAGGACCTCCAAGAACCTCAGCAACAAGGTAGAGGTGTTTGGTCTAGGGTTTCTTTGCAAGAGTGTAGGAAATTCTCACTTCTAAGCACAATATAGGAAGAGAGAGAGGCTTCTAGAGAGAGAGGCTGGAATTTTGATCACAAAATTATAGAGAGAGAGAGAGAGAGAGAGAGAGAGAGATTTAGAGAGAGAGGTTCCCAAACTTGTTAACCCCCCCAAATGAGTGATATAGCCTCCATATATAGCAATACAAGAGCTCAAGGTCAAAATATCTAAATTGGGACAGCTGGAGGTTGTGTAGAATAGCTGAAGGGAAAAGATCTGCAAAATATCTGAGTTTTGGACATAACTGGCCAGCCGGCCACCTCAAGTGGCCGACCGGCTACTTTTCTGGCCGGCAGCAAAAATATACTCTGCAGGTCAAACTTCAAATGGGCATATCTCCTTCATATGGACTCCTTTTCAGGTCATTCTTGTGTCCAGATTGAAGCCCTGGAAGTAAGCTTTCCAATGGTGGTAGCCTCACATCAAAATTCCAAGTTTGCAAAGAGATATCCCTCTTTTAGTGAAGACTACTCAGTTTTGGCTCAACCGGATTCATGCCCAACTTCAACCAGCCATATCTCCCTCATCTGGCCTCGGCTTGAGGAGATTCTTGAGTGAAAAATGAAGCCCCAGAAGTCTTCTTCCCAATGGCAGTAACCTCATAACTTAAGTCCAAGTGTACGAATGGATAGGCCCGATTTAGCGAGGGCCGCTCGACTCTCTCTTAACGGTTCGTGCCCTACTTCTTCCCCAACTTGGTTTCTTCCCTCTCCTCCAATTTTCTTCAACTCCAAACCTCTAAACAAGATGTTTTAAAGATTTTTTCAATGAGCTCACCTCTCTTTCATTCATTTCCACTTTGTCCTTGCTCGATTTACCGAAAAGCGCAACATTTAACAAAAAGCGAGTCTCGGAACATCGTAGAAACTTTTTTTCAAAAAATGTTTTGAAAGAGAGGGTTTTAAGGTCTAAAATCTTTTTGGTCCAAAAATGGGGTGTGAGGTTTGGATTTGACACTCTCCTTGCCAAAGAAATTGAACCTTTGTATAGCATAACCTACACCATCAAGTAAGCAATCAGTAGTGCCCAAGTCTTAAGGGCGGTCAAAAATGGGGTGTCTATAGTGCCGTTCTCCAATTTGCTGGGCTGAAGTTGGTGAAAGACCGTTGTTAGGATCGAAACTTGTGCAAGAAATAACTGAAAAAGTGAAATTGATACAACAACGTTTGAAAACTGCATAGAGCCGCCAAAAGAGTTATGCAGATGTTTGAAGGTGAAAAAGAGAGTACGAAGTTAGGGATTATGTGTTCATAAAAGTGACTCCAATGAAAGGGAAAACTCGATTTGGTGTTAGGGGCAAGTTAGCACCAAGATATGTTGGGCCTTATGAAATCCTTGAGAAAATTAACCCAGTGACGTATCAGGTAGCCTTGCCTCCAATCATGGAAAATATGCACAATGTCTTTCATGTTTCAATGCTTCGGGACTATTTGAGGGATCCATTCCATGCTATTGAGCCGACACATGTACTTTTGAAAAATGATTATACGTTTGAAAAACGGCCAATTCAAATCGTTAACCGAAGAATCAAGAGATTAAGGAACAAGGAAATTCCATTGGTGAAAGTTGATTGGCAGAATCATGGAGGAACTTATGCTACATGGGAAATAGAAGAAGATATGATAAAGAGATATCCAGATTTGTTTCCATTGAACCCAACGTTCTTCCAAAATGAAGGTAATTCGAGTTTGGAGGACCAAACTCTTTAAGGGGGGAAGATTGTAACAACCCTAACCTATAATTAACTGATTAACCATGATTAATTATACCTAATAAGTATTTAAGGTGAAATGTGCATTGCATTATTTGAGTTTATATCTGTCTGCGGTAGGAATATCTGTTTGTGTTTCTATTTAGTTCTATGAATTGAAGTCCTTATCGGCATCTGATCATGATATTGACTTGGTATGTATGTCATTTGGAATTTTTAGAATTTTATGGTAGGTTTGATTGAAATTCGACTCAGAACGATTAAATTAGAATAATTTAATGTCTAATTGATTAGTTTGATCAACAATTTTAATTACACTTTTAACTAAGCCTATATAAGGCTCCCATATGTGTTTCACCTCTTTTATTCAACACACTTTTGAGCCTACACAAGCAAACAAACGTGAGAGAGGGAGAGAAGGGAGAGATTTGAGCTCAACTAAAGAATTTGCTAGAAATTGAAGGAATTGGACTTAGAAACACAAGGATCAAGCTTCTAGCTCTCTTATTGACAAGCTTAGGTAAGAATTTAATCTTTAGATTGTACAATTATAATGTGTAGGACATGAACTCTAGAGAATTAAGTTGGATGATACAAGAATTGAGTTAGAAATGAAGAAAATTGAATCATATCATGCACGTATGCATATATCAAGGCATTTTGAGTAGATTTCTAAAGAATTTTCCCATGCATGTGTCTATCTTGACTTGGTTTTGAGAAGTCATCACATTTCTTACCATTTGACCTTAATTGGTCATGTTTTGGAAATTCTAAGTTCAAAGCAATTCATGCATGTTATGTTCATGGCATATTCATAAATTTCAAGTTGGAGTTTTGATCAATTGGCATGCTTTGGGGCCTTGATTTAGTGAAATGATCTTCAAATCATGGTATTTTACAAGTTTTTAAATGTTTTCTGGAATTTTGGCCCAAAAAGATGAGTTTTAAAGTGTGTGATTCGAGTTTGGAGCTTGGGAGTGCAATCTGGAAATTCTAGATTCTACACTTCCGCTCGAGCAGCAGAAGCTGAGCTCGAGCGACCACTCTGAGGTCTTGCACTTCCGCTCGAGCGACCAAAAGTCCGCTCGAATGTGAAATGCAAGCTCCCAGAAGTTTACACATTTTGCAGACTGCTCGAGCGAGGACCTCAATCTTACGCTTAAGCGACCGTCGAGCGGCCATCGAGCGGAGAATTCACACAACCAGTACTTTTTTAGAGTTTGCAGACCGCTGGAGCGAAGGAAGTTGAGCTTGAGAGGCCCCTCACATGTTTGCATGTCCGCTTAAGCAAGGGAAGTTGCGCTCGAGCGTGACCCCTGTTTTCAGCAAGTTTTGTTAAGAGTTCCAAAGGGCATTTTTGGCATCCACATTGCATCCTAGGCATTCCTAGGCCATAATTAAGACACAATAAGAGGTTAAGACCTAGAAACACACTAAGAATAAGACGAAAGAAGTTAAGTACCAATCGAGTGTGTTTCATTATGTATTTCTGTTATGTGTATGTAGGTCACGCGCCACAAGTTATCTGATTTGTCTGTTCTGCAAGTGGAGCCATCTGTGAGTAATAACTTTGTAAAGCTATGTTCCCGTTTAAGTATTTTCCTATATGATATGATAAGAGATGATCTGTTTTCTGAAATGCTATGTTCTGTATCAATGAATGAATGTCCAATTTTTGACAAGTATTAGTGGCATCCTTAGCACAAGGCCCTTACCCAAGGGTAATAATATCGTGGTCTATAAGCACAAGGCCCTTGCCCAGGGGTAATAATATTGTGGTCTCAAGGCCCTTGCCCGGGGGTAATAATATCGTGGTCTCAAGGCCCTTTCCCGGGGGTAATAATATCGTGGTTCAAGTATATTACAAGTTTCCCAGTACCGGAGGTTCTTTATGGAACTGACAAGCATGATAATGCTAGTGGATGTACCATGTATGATGAAGAAGTTTTGCAGACTGAAGAAGACCAGTCGAATGCAAGAATGGTCGCTCGAGCAAAGAACACCATGCTCCCAGAAGTTTTGCAGACTGAAAAAGATCGCTTGAGCGCAAGAATGACTGCTCAAGCGAACAGGCAAAAATCTGGGCAACAACTCTTTTCAAAAACTAACTCCCAACTTGTTCTGAACACAACAACAATATCCAAATGACCAAATTCAACTCCCAACAAGGTAAATTGAAATGAACAACTGTTATGGATATGGATTCTCGAATTCAAAAGTAATAAATGGGTCAGGTCTAAATCAAAATCATTATAATCTCATCCCTTAAGGAATTTCATCCCTGAAATTAAAAACCAAATCAAAACCACCAGATTTAAATCAACTAACAATCATCTATACGTATAACAATGATAACACAAGGTCTATCAACACCACATTTTACAATTCCCTTCTCAAAACATATACAATGTTTATATATTACAAAAAGAATAAAATCTTCAACAAATATCTCAAACATTAACAAATGATCCGAATACTTCTCACGGACTTCCGCCTCACGTTCCCAAGTTGCTTCCTTAACCCCATGGTGTCGCCACAACACCTTAACCAATGGGATAGTCTTGCCTCGCAAGACTTGGTCCCAAGTATCTAAAACACGTACCGATCTCTCTTCGTACGAGGCATCCTCATCTACCTTTAGTTTGGTCTAATCCAACACATATGAGGGAATAGGCTCATACTTCCAGAGCGTACAGATATGAGACACGTCATGAACCCCGAAAAGTTGGGGTGGCAAGGCCAAACGATAAGCTACCTCCTCAATCCGTTCTAGAATCTCAGAAGGTCCAATAAATCTAGGAGACAACTTTCCACTCTTCCCAAACCTCATCAAACCCCGTCTCAGTGATATTTTCGAGAATACATGATCTCCTACCCCAAAAGATAAAGGTCTCCTCTTACGGTTGACATAGCTCTTTTGGGCACTCTGAGTCGAAACCAACCTCTTCTGAATAAGTGCTACTTTCTTCATCATTTCCCAGACTAATTCAGGACCTAGCATTGGTGCGTCACCCACCTCGGCCCAACACACTAGAGATCTACACAATCGGCCATACAAGGCCTCAAACAGTGCCATACCAATACTTATCTAGAAACTGTTATTATAGGAAAAATCCACGAAAGGCAAATGCCTCTCCCACGACTCCTTAAAGTCAAGAACACAACCCCAAAGTATATCCTCTAAGATCTGAATGGTTCGCTCGGACTGCCCGTCAGTCTGAGGATGATTAGGCGGTGCTAAACGTCAACCTGGTGCCCAAGGTATTCTGTAGGCTCTGCCACAACTGAGCTTTGAAACCTGGATCTCCATGCGAAACGATAGTCACAAGGACCCTATACAGTCGAACTATATCCCTAATATAAAGGTCGGCAAGATAATCTACTGAGTCACTCGTGCACATAGGTAGAAGGTGTGTTGATTTAGTTAACCGATCAACTATCACCCACATGACATCATTACCCCTTTGAGCCTTTGGAAGACCCATAACAAAATCCATTGTGACATGCTCCCATTTCTACTCGGCTATAGGTAAGGGTTGCAACAAACCCGCTGGTCTTTGATGCTCGGTCTTCACTTGTTGACAAATAAGGCACCTCGAAACAAACAAGGCTACGTCCTTCTTCATTCCCCTCTACCAAATTGGCAGCCAAGGTCATGGTACATCTTTGTGCCTCCTGAGTGTACTGCAAGTCGCGAATGGTGGAACTCTCAAAATACCTTCTCCTTATAAGATTCTGACATGAAAAGATGGTCTAGATATCTCACACTAGAGTCAGAATACACATTCAAGTCCTTCTCTACCTTTTCACTAGATATCTTTCCTCAAATAGCCTCTACTTCGGGGTCACCCCGCTATGCTTCTATAACTCGGCTCACTAGCGTAGGTTGTGCAACTACAGTAAACAAAATGGCCGACTCAACGGACTCGCCAAGATGCAAGTCAAACTTGCCAATAGCACCCAACATCTCTCATTCTAAGATGGCAGTACTAGCTATACTGCTTATGGATTTCCTACTCAAGGCATCAACCACTACATTGGCCTTTCCCGGGTGATAATGCAACTCAAAGTCATAATCCTCCATAAACTCTATCCACCTCCTCTGCCTCAAATTTAGATCTTTCTGTGAAAACATATATTTCAAACTCTTGTGATCGGAAAACACTTCAATTCTCTCACCATAAAGACAATGCCTCCAGATTTTTAAGGCAAAGATCACTACCGCTAGCTCTAGGTCATGAGTAAGATAATTTCTCTCATGTATTTTCAACTGTTGTGAGCTATACGCTACCACTTTCCCTTCTTGCATCAATACACAACCAACCTTCCCGAGACGCATCACAATAAACCGAGTAGCCCAAACCCCTCTCCGGAAAAATCAATACTGGAGTAGTGGTAAGTCTAACCTTAAGCTCTTGGAATGACTTCTCGCAAGTCTTACTCCACACGAACTTAATTCCTTTCTTCATCAGTCTGGTCAAAGGTGAGGCCAATCTAGTTAAGTGGTCTGTAATAAACTTGTAGGTTAATTAATTTGTATATTCTTTTGGTCCCTCCGAGCGAGGGCAAATTTGTAATAAGTGTGGGTGTGTGTGTGCATGTCTTCCAACCCCTACTTCTTTCTCTCCCTTTCATTTACCTGCTTTGATGGTTAGTATTAGGGCATGTTTAATTTAGCATACCTTATGCTATGCATGCGTGCATCATTCATCAGTCTTGCATGCACCGGGCTCGGCGCTTCATGCTACCCGCATAGTTTTTCAATTCCAAATTTGAATACGTACATCGAGTTGTTGCATTTTCACATGTCATCCTTAGATTAGCCGAGCCTATTCTAATGACATTCTGTATGCGATGCATTAGCCATTTGTTAACTTGAACTAGGATCATGCATGATTACTAACTAGTTCATTGTTTTGGCACGGAGTACGATGTAAGTATTTATGCTTTAGCATCTCGCATGAGTGTGAATGTTAACATGACAGCATGCTTACCATGTGGCTATATGCTTAATTGATTTACTGCCTGAATGCCTGTGGGTGAAGGTTGGATTGCCTGAGTTGGAACAACTCGTTGAAATCCGTGTTTTAGCCTACTCGCGAGTAACAAATTTCAAAATATTTTCCAAGCAAACGGATATGCGATGCTTTGTTCCAAATTAGGCAATCTAGTCTATACTTTTGTCTTGTGCGCATCACATAGTAAGATTAAGCTAATAATCGGAATAAGAATGCATAATTTTTTCAAAACTAGATATCATGATTAGTAGAGGCCGATCTTCGGATCGGGCAAGAGGGGGTGCTCATAGCTGACCTTCTCCAATCGTACCTAAGTTCCCGAGCCGAGGCAACTTTGGTGATGACGGACACGTGGCCTTAGGCAAACGAGTCAGGGTTTCCTAAATTTTCCCAAAATAAAATATTTAGGTGGCGACTCTGTATCTGTCAAAGCAGTCCATGTTTGGCATTTCTTTACAAAAATCTGTTTTCCAAAACGATTTGCCGGATTTGGACTCTTTGGTTCAGATTAAGAACCGTGACAAATCGAGTCTGAACTGTGGCAGCATTAGGCCCTCGGGGTGCGTCCACAGTTTCTGGCGACTCTGCTGGGGAGTTTAGAGAGCTTGACTCGAACTCGTAATATCTTGTTTTGACTACACTTATGTGTTTCTTTGCGTTGCATGTGCATTGGTGCGCTTAAATCACCATGTTCGCCGTCTGCTATTCCTGAACGGTTTGCCGAAAGCTCGCTTCGAGAAGCATGCCACAAGGCTGACCGGTTACGGGCTCTGCCACGATGGGAACACAAACGCCGGTTGTTACCAGGGCACCCTTTTGACCATTCAACCTAGTGCATATTCGGAATCCATGGTGACCATTCCAAACTAGGACAGGTTGCTTACCCGATTATAGGTTGTTTGAAACCGCTGCGTGCGTAGTGAAACCCTAGCTCCTGACGAAATAGGATAGGGAAACCCTATCCCCAAAATAGGGGTGTTTTGGCTCTCTTTTACTTGTTATGTGCTTTTTGAGTTAACCTCTACAGGGAATGCATATATCAGTTTGCAAGTCTGAGTATCAGGCCTGAGGGCACCAGTACCAGAATTTGGGAATCAGTTATATCTGCGGGTATCAGATTCAGTTCTTGAGGGCAGTGATTTTGGGGAACAGTGATTAGTAGTAGAGTACAGTTATTCAGTTATGCTTGCGTCTGTTCTGATTGGGCCGAAATGCTGCGTGTTTTCTCTTTTAGTTCAGAGAGTTAGTACAGAATAACCAGTGTTCTCCTTTGCTGAGGCAAGATAGAGATCTGATCCGTCAGTCACCGTTCAGTCCAGCGGACCTATGATGACCCAAAGTTCAGAGGAAATTATGGTTATGGCAGCCGCATTAGACCAAGGAATCATCTTACAGAATGAAACCAATGTTGATGTGCCGCATCTGCCTAGATCGCCTGCCGCGCGCCCGATCTGGGAACCCCAGTTGTATAAGGCTCGTGAGCCCACCACGTTCGAGTTAATGGGAATGATTGGTGATCCTCAGCGATCTGTGGTTGATCTCGCCTACGGAATGTCGGCTTCGCCACCAACTACATCCTACGCCGGGAATTTTGTACCACAGGAGCCCCCGCTACTGGAGCGAATTGTGATCGAGCTTAGCCAACCTGAGACTGTCTCAAGC